>JAYXIM010017623.1:0-33389 GCA_037575425.1 Anastrepha fraterculus
CTATTGTAGGAATGTATGCATATGCATCTGTGTATCTATGTGTGTGTGTGTGTATGTAAAGCACAGCATATGCATGTACTTGTACGAATGCTCTAAGTACCTCAGGCACTGGCACAGCCGCTTTCATTTTCAATATTCTCAGCACTCAACTGGTTCTGGTGTGTATTGTTGCCTTCTTCGTTTTCATTTATTGTATTTTATTGATTAATTTATGCAATTTACTGGTTCCTTGCGGCCATGCCCTCCCTACTACATACATACGACATGCGCTTATACCGGTTTTCTAGCACTCGCATTATTTGATTTTCTCATAAATTGTGTGCCGTTTGGTTTTCTGGCGACCTCGGGCCATACGACTATGGTATTATAGCACACACATACATACTCACATACGTAAATGCATACATACATACACACTTTGTCAGGCACAACTGTGCTTTAGGCATGATTTTGAATTTTATTTTTTTCACTTTCCCTGTACCTTTGTGCGCTTGGCGGCAGTTACTGATATCCTTATTATTCAAATACATATCTCTTCATATGCGTGTATGTGTGCTGTGTGTTGTGTGTTGTTGTTTTTTGTTTGTTGTTGGTTCACTGCCAGCTACGCGTATTCACTTAGATTATTTTAGGCGATTAACTTTGTATGGGGTATAATGTGATAATCTTCGCTTGTTTGGCGGCTTATAAATGTTATCGAATTCATCATCGCCTTTAACAATAACAGCAGAGCAAAAAAAAAATCGACAATCAAAAAATAATAGCAAAACAACAAATTCACGCGGGTTGCAGCCTAAATATGAATGTTGTAAAAAAGGGGTTAATTTATGTTTCATAAGTGGTTTTATGCTTTGCTTTGATCTTGCGAGATTAGCTGATGCTTTTGTTTTGAGTATTTAATAGAGTTACATCTGGAAGCAGACAACAAAAGGTTGACTTGTTTCGGTGGATTAATGGAGTTGCATAATGTTTACATTCTGTGGTGCACTAAAATGAAGCTTGGCTTTGTTCTATGGCAATAAAGACACAAAAAGGAAGGACTCGAAAGCGAAAAAGCAAATAAGGGAGTCCCCAAGCTTATGAAATATATGGATATTCATATAATGGACTGGCTGAAATGCAGTGAATTTTCTAAGTATTCTCCAATGGTTTTGTACCAACTCTGTAAAAACTTTACGTATGCTCTATAAAATACTGTTCCGCGGCTTTCTTTTTTTGGCACACGGTTCGTAAAACTCGAACATTTTTGGGTCATCGTGAAGTACCTTGTCGGACCGCAATACAGAAATTGGGGTAAAAATTCGAGCTGTTGGGACAAGTTAGTGATGTGAAGAAGAAAAGCCGTGAACGTCGCTCAAAACAGCCGAAAATATTGCTGTTGTAGCCGACAGTGTTGAAGAAAACCAAGGTTTGTCCATTCCTCGCCGTTCTTTGGACGTTCCACAAACGTCATTATAACGTGTTTTGTATAAAGATTTTGGTCTTAAGGTTTATAAAGTCCAATTGACACAAGCACTCAAGCCGGCCGATTATCAACAACGTCGTGTCTTTGCTGATTGGGTTGTTGAAATGCATGAAAATAATCCGGAATTCCATCGATAATCATCTTGAGTGACGAGATCCACTTACACCTCGGTGGCTTCGTCAACAAGCAAAATTGTCGGATCTGGGGCTCAGAAAATCCAAGAGTTATTGTTGAAAAGCCTCTCTATCCTCAACTTGTGACTGTTTGGTGCGGTTTATGGTCCGGCGAAGTCATTGGACCTTACTTTTTCGAAAATGAAGCTGGAGCAAAAGTTACGGTGAATGAATTGCGCTATCAAGAGATGATTAACGATCTTTTATGGCCGGAATTGGATGGTATTGATCTAGACAACGTTTACTTTCAATAAGACGGCACTACGTGCCACACAAGTAACGAAACCATTGATCTTTTACAGAAATAACACCTCTTATTGGAAACCCTTTAGTTTAGTGATGCTACTACACGAACATCTCGTCATATTCTGAACAAAGCTGCATCAATAAGAGAGGTTTTAGAAATGCTTACACAAAACTGTCTTTTATCATATTCTGTGAGACCGGACGTTGTAATTCATGAGATGATGGCAACGATCGATAATTGGTAAACCAGTGTGCCTCTGGTGACTGATTTGGTAAAAAGTCACAAAATATCTGTGCTAGGTGCCATACGTGAAGACGATAAAAAAGTTAAAATGTATTCTTCATCGAGGAAGAATAATAGATGGCCGTTGACACTCTTCTTTCGTCAAGGCAAATAATGTGATCATAAGGAAAGGATGAATGTATTGGCATTGAATTGACAGTAGAGTATGTCTGAAGAAAAGCAACTATGGCAAGCCTTCAAGAGAACTGAAAAGGAACATAAGGCAGCATTGGAATTTAGACATTGAAGATGCTGCCGGTAATTAAGCAAGCAGTAGATCTAGCCCATGCAGAGGAAGCTGTCAAATATATCCAACAAAAAAGGAGGCAAACGAGGACACAGCGCAAATCATGTCGGAGGAATATTTACAGAAGCCACACTGCATTAATTTGCAATGAATGTTATCTTGACGATGGAACTGAGTCGGAAGAAAACTGGGTCTAAGTTTATTTATGTTTAATTTTTAGTTTGCCATTTTTACTATTTTTTACTAGGTACATATATGAATTGGTTTGAGATATGTATTATCGTTATGTACTATATATTATTTGATTTTATAATTGATTTTTTCTGATTTTGATTACTTGTTTTCAAGTTTAAGTTTTAACAGGAAGATTAGTATCTGAATGCAAAAAATAATTGATTATTACATGTCTCAATAGCGTTTTATTTCCCTAATATATCCGATAGGTCCTTTCTATTACGAGCGTCTGTTGCCCTTACAAATGGACGCGCGCCCGCTTGAGGTTTAATCAGAGATGGGATAATTACTAGTTAATTATTGAGAGTGAACTATATGTATGTATTGCTCCTTTATATACATATATATATGTATAAATAATGGGCCCTTATACACTTTTTTTTGGGTAATTGTAGCGTGCGTCTTGATGTTGTTCCATAAACGGGGGGACCTACAGTTTTCGAAGTTTAAACTTTTCATACAATTTTTCTACTTTTTAACCAGAATTTGTGGAGTTTTTCCGCGTATATAGCTTAATAGTTCATTGAATTTTAGTATAACAAAGTGCAAGTTTCAAGTGACTACAAAATACCTGATGTTTGAGCATTTTTTTTATTGAGGTGTTACCTCTTTTCTTCCATAGAAAGTACAAAGCTCGAATTTTGCTCAATTTGGCACTTAGTATGCTTATCGAAATCCAAAAGAGCGTGAAATATGCTTCTCCTTTTTTAGTTTCAACAACCCAATCTCTTTCTTAAGTTTCACTAATATGAGAGACATTCAGCAAGTTTTTAGAAAGTCCAAAAGACGGCGCTTCCTGCATCGCGAACGGTTAATTTGTAGTAAGCATCACTACTCATTAAAAGTTCCAGTTTCAAAGTTTCAGTTATAGCGAATACATGATTTTATTTTTCTAGTTAATTGAAGCAATAAACTTTAGCTTATTCAGACAGTGAAAGAAAGTAAGTTTCGAGTGCTGGCTCAATACATCCTATTGCTGTTTCAATAGTCAGCATGATGGAAATTAGATATCGTTTATTTCAATATTCACCGTTTCCTCCCAAATTTGGTACCTACTCGCTTTTTTTCGAGGAAGCTAGATTACCAGGTTTACCTAATCAGCCATGTTTGATAGATTTTCAAGGTTTACTCTTTAACTATGGTGAAAAACAAAATAGTGAGGGGAACTTCGGCTGCCCCGTCACTGAAGTACTCGGCAGCCGAATTCTGCCTCTCATTTTACACGTATTTACACACTCGTCCAATCAGTCGTTGTTCGGGCGCCAACGAAGTATCATTGGTTGGTTTTTTTCATATATCACCAACACAAACTCAGTTTGTTTGTAAACATATCCCCTGCTTCGTGAGCCCATCAGCTAGTTCTGTCGAATTCGCTCATTGCCGAATAACGGTCTGTTAAAGAGCACACCTCTAAAAATATTTCCAACGTGCAATCTGCTGTGGTGAAAAAGAAAATTGGTAGGGGAACTACGTCATAGGAGTACTCGGCAGCCGAATTCTGCACGATCATTTTACACGTATTCACTTACTCGTCCAATCGGTCGTTGTTTAGACAGCAACGAAGCAATGTGAACAGATGCTGTGTTGATTTTCTCGTATATTACTAACACAATCTCAATTTTTTTGTTAAAAGAGGGGTTCTTGATTTAGGTTACTTCCGCCAATCAACTGATTCTCTCAAATTCGCTGGAAACAGGTCAAGGGTCTGATCTTGGACGCACCTTTTGATTTTCACCTTGGATTTTTTCTATTTTAAAACTTAAAAAATTACTCAGTGCTCAACGGCTTACATCAATTGGGGAGGGGATTGCCCAAACAGATACCTACTTATTTTGAGGACCTTGCTAGATGGCTCAAAGAAGTAAGAATAACGCTAAAAACGGTGTATAGAGTTAAAAGCAGATTAGTTATGTTGGAAATAATAAGCAAATATAACTAAACAAATTAATATCCCCACCTATTTGTAAGGTCTTAATTACACGATTTTTTATGTTGGATTGGGTTTTTTTTCATGCACGCATTTCGTATTAGAGCTAAAATGTCCTGATATAACCTTTCGATTTGCTCGTGGCTTAATTTTGCTTTGAACAGATCAATACGCATTTCGTAGCCGTCAAGGTTAAGACAACTTTCTCAATCATATTCACCCCTTTTCTTTCACATGCAAAGCTTATTACTCAGCACAGACAGCCCAAGTGTTAATCATAGCCATTTATAAGAAACTTAGCGCCCATCCGAGCTAATGGACTTATGGGTGTTGCTGCACATTGGATAATATTTCTTCTTAAATTACCTACACTTCATGTCGTAGACTCATTAAGACGAAAAAGCAACAGACAGCCAAGCCAGTCAGTCACTTAGCCATGCTAACGAAGTACCCCACAATCACACACACACACACACACACTCACCTACACATACGTAGTAACATTTTTTGCTTGAAATTTCAGTAAGACAATTCACATAATTCACACTTTGTCATTGTCTTGACAGGCCATACGTCATGCATTTGTTGCATGCGTCTGGGAGTGGATATACACACATACACACATACATATGCATATGAATGTTTAGAGTTATAAATTGCAGCTTGCATCTTAGCTATTCAATATGCATTGCAGAACACTTGGGAGGGGCGTGTGTGGCTGCCTTACGCGGCAACAAATCAGTTCCATTGAGTAAATCTGTGTTTGCGTCTACTGATGTTGCAACTTTACAGCTGCTTTCCCAACTGTAGGCAACTAATTTCAATTTGATACGCATTATTTGCTACAAAGTGCTTAGTGAAAGGGGTTGTGGCATGCAACTTATGTTTAATGTTTAATGTCTAATGTTTGATGTACACACACACACATACATACAAAAAATGCATTCCAATCATCAGTTTCTTTTTCTTAATTTTTTGTACAGCATTCGACAGCAAAGTACGGTGAGGCGTTTGTGCATAATATTTTAAGAATAATTGATGTGCCGTTCAATCACTTACACACACACACGCACATGAATATACAGGGAGCTAAAAGAAAGCAGAAATCCGACACATGGAGTCTTTCAAATGGCTGTGGCATATTCACGTTTCTTTAAGTATTTAATATCAGTGAGAAAAGTAAGCCCCTTGGAGACATTCATCTGGCATTCACTCGCTTGCCATCTGTAAATTCGAGGTTGTCCCCCGTTCAGCCCCTTCTAGCACAATACTCAAAATATTTGCTGTGGAAAAACAATTTTCCATGCTTCACTTTGCTGTGGTATCAATTTTCATTATGTTAAACACGCCGCCTGCTGACTCCTTCTCTGACTCCATCTCTGACCCCCTAAATAATACATCCAATCTCCTGCGACACTGTCTCGCATGCCATATTTCAGCTGTTTGCTCGAGTAACTCAGCGGTAGCTGTGCGGCAAGCCAGTGCAGTCTAAGTCGATGAATTTCGCTCATAAATGATTCTTGGCTGTTCGCGTCTATGCTGTGGAATAAGAACAGATTTTTAGGATATGTGTGCATATGTGGGCATATGCTTGTGTGTGAGGTCCTTGCTTCGTCTGCGCTGACTTTCCACTTTTTGGCATTGACTTTGAGATTTTCATGTTGAAACAATAATTTTTCTTTCCACCAGTGCAGTGCTTTCTTTTGGTGGCGGCAAAATTGTTGCAGAAATCGTAAATTTTCTCCATGTTTGGTTATTTAATAGATGGTTATGCTCGTATGTACATATATATATCTGGGGCTATGTGTCTAACGGTATGTTGGAAATAGTAAGTGTTATCTAAATTTTCCAGCTCAGTCGAAATGTAATCTTTGAGGTTCCAATTCTCTTGCTAAGATAGAAGAAAACACAATGATTCCTTGAAAAAAAAAGAAGAATATAAATCGAAGTCAGATCAATGTTTGCAAGAAAAATCACGCTGAGGGGTTGTGAACTAGAACGCTTGTTATGTACTTATATAATAGCCGTTTTCGATTCGCCACTTCTCTGCTCGCAATCTCTATGCTCTGCTCACTTCATGAAAAATTGGCATGTGAAAGCGACAGCAAAGTTATGGAGTAAGATTCGCAGCTAGCGAGTTTGATTATACTTCATAAAACTAGCACAACTTATTTATTTTCGCAAACAAATAAAATTTTTGGCATATCTTTTCTAACGATACCAAGTTATGCTTATTTATAACTAGTATTTGATTCATCTATTCGCTACTTGCTAAAGCTTAGCCACTTGCTAGTCTAATATTTAAGCTACTATGATAAAAGAAGTAAGACTTGTATCCGAAGGAGAGTATAGGTTCATCAATAAAATATTTATTGTTACCATTCCCACTGTTTTCAGTGAGTATTTTATTATATAATATTTCTTCTTTCATCCAGTCTTCCCGAGCGATTGCTTTTACACCGATTTCTCATAAGATTTTAATTGAAAAACTAACTTCTCTGGTTCCTCATTCTATCTTCCTCCGATTGATTAAATCGTACTTGTGCAATCGGTGGTGTATTGTTGCTCTTGAAGGCGTCAACTCGGAACCCACTTAGTGACTACTGGGATCTTTCAAGTTAGCATTTTTAGCCTTCTTCTTTTCGTATTATTCATTAAATTTAATTTAATAATAAATCTTGTATTTAGTAGACATATTAACTATACTCGGCTTACGTTTCTATCAAAATTGGTTTTTACATTTTATATTCGCTTCCATTTAGAATATGCGGTTTTTACACGGACACCTAGTAATCAGATTTTCAAATACAGAATTGCTTAAAGATATTTTTAAAATTTTTCTTATCCCCTCTAAAATTTAAGATTTGTGTGTGGCAGAGCTCCTCCTCCTTTTTGCTGTTTATTGTTTTCTACAAATTGAGGAGCCTGCGGGTTTACGCCGCTTCCGAACGACAGTTGATTTTTATGAGAAAGTTTTTTATGGCAAAAATTGAGGTTTTCAAGGAGATTTGCTATTGTCTGCTGAGTTGCGACCGCTATTTAATAACAAAAAGAGGTTGTCTGTAAAGTCGGTTTACTGACGATAGCTTAACGTGATAACGTCATAAGAAAATACTGATTGAATGGTTGCATTTTCAAAAGAAAATTTTAATTTTATTTGTTTGATAGATATTTTGTATGGATATAGAGAATGAGTTAACATTAACATAACATAATATACTTTAACATAACATAATATAACATAACATAACATAACATAACACAACACAACATAACATAACATAACATAACATAACATAACATAACATAACATAACATAACATAACATAACATAACATAACATAACATAACATAACATAACATAACATAACATAACATAACATAACATAACATAACATAACATAACATAACTATAACATAACATAACATAACATAACATAACATAACATAACATAACATAACATAACATAACATAACATAACATAACATAACATAACATAACATAACATAACATAACATAACATAACATAACATAACATAACATAACATAACATAACATAACATAACATAACATAACATAACATAACATAACATAACATAACATAACATAACATAACATAACATAACATAACATAACATAACATAACATAACATAACATAACATAACATAACATAACATAACATAACATAACATAACATAACATAACATAACATAACATAACATAACATAACATAACATAACATAACATAACATAACATAACATAACATAACATAACATAACATAACATAACATAACATAACATAACATAACATAACATAACATAACATAACATAACATAACATAACATAACATTACATTACATAACATAACATAACATAACATAACAAATTACCCCGTATTAAAGCACTTATCAACAGCTTTCATTTGATACCCATATTGTACATACACAACCAAAGGTTACCCGGGTCCACGTTTTGACCTATATCTCGAGACCCCAGTCACGGAGCGGCATGAAAAATACTCTGTACTAAAGCATTCACCAACAGCTTCAATTTGATATCCATATTGTACAAACACATTCTAGGGTCCACGTTTTGGTCTCTATCTCGAGACCCTAGTCACGGAGCAGCATGAAAAATACTCTGGACTAAAGCATTCACCAACAGCTTCCATTTGATACCCATATTGTACATACACATCCGAATTTTACCCGGGTCCACGTTTTGACCTATATCTCGAGCCCTATTTCCAAAATAAAATATAATCCATGTTACTCGTGGATGATGTAGCTTTCGAATGGTGAAAGAATTTTTAAAATCGGTCCAGTAGTTTTGAGCCTATTCATTACAAACAAACAAAGTTTTCCTCTTTATAATATTAGTATAGACAACATATCTTATAAGGTATATGGTAAATATTACCATACATTTTTTCCTTCATATATAATAAAAAAATTAATAATTATAACATTAAAACAACAGGTATTATTAACAAACTTGGTTTTATTTTAAATTCTTCAAGTGAATCAAATTAATAATAATCAATAAGAAGGCATATGCAAATACAAATACGTGAATTTATATATGTACATTTGCGCATATACATACATACATATATACGCTCACTTAAGTAGGAGAGAGCAAGATATCGAACGTTGCCGTTCGTTTGCTTTGTTTGCTTTGTCGTTCGTTCCGCCCTTTCGCTTGCAGTTCATTCAATGCAATGAGCAAGGTAACACTAATATGAGCAAGGTAACACTAATATGAGCAAGGTAACACTAATATGAGCAAGGTAACGGCAATGAGCAAGGTAACTACATATGAACAGTAATGAGCAAGGTAACTACATATGGACAGTAATGAGCAAGGTAACTACATATGAACAGTAATGAGCAAGGTAACTACATATGGACAGTAATGAGCAAGGTAACTACATATGAACAGTAATGAGCAAGGTAACGACACATTTTTTCGTGCGTGCAGCCTGTTAAATCGAATTATAAGACGTTATCACGTCAAAAAGCTATTTCCATCCTTTGGTATTTCATGTCCAAGGTTTTGAGCCGTCCAGTACGGAATGCTAGTATTCGACTTCGGCAGCTGAATTTACTATTTATTCATGATATTATTAAATGAGGTATGGATTGTACTTTTTACTAAATAGGGCAAGTAACGCAGCGAAATATGCATTACTTTCATCCTTAAAATATTATAATATCTCTTTCTTTTATAAAATCTATCTTATGATAACGATTTTTCTAATCCTCGAAACAATTATAAACGCCTTCAGAAAGTACGCAGTGAAACGAATTGTATCTTTTAAATGTCGAAATGCTGTCTCCAAAGCGTTCCTTATGGAACGATATTACAGCTAAGTTTTTAGCGAATAACTCTCGAATAACCAGTGCTGTGTGATCTGTCCGTCTTAAAAAAAAATTGGGCATTTCGGGCACAAAACTAAATTTTACTTTTGTCAGGCACTTATTCCAAAATAGTTTTGGGTGATCCAAGCTAAATAGTGATTTTTGAGCACCAAATTATTGATTTCTTCTGCAAGTCGTTCTTCTGTGACTGTTGATACTCGTGCAGTGGGTGCTTTGATCTCAAGGCTTTAAAAGGGAGACTACTTCTTATAAATCTGTTCTTCTTTGTTTATACCAAATACTGTGAATCATTAATACAAGGTGGCGCAAAATTAATCAAGCTATCACCCTATAAATAAATTATTTAAAAGCAAAATTGGTGATTAATTTTGCGCCACTGTGTAGTAAAAAGTACATACGGTAGAAAATTTGTGAACAAGTGAACCACAACACCTTCGTCTAGAATTTCAGGCTAGCATTTTTTAAAATATATATATATTTTTTTAATTTTTCTTTTTAATTTTTTTTTAACTCCATTTATTAAATGCAATCTGTTAGTCAGGTTAATAATGTCAATTACCATTGAAAATAAAAAACCGGAACTCATAACTTGATTCCTTTTTTAAATGCTCCAAATTACTAAAAAATTATTCTTGAGCATCTGAAAGTATAGCAAATTCATTGAAGTTTAGATATTTACAGACCAAAACGAAGGAGATTGCCTTAAGAAACTGATTCCAGGCTCACTCATCGGAGAGACTGTAGTGTTTTGGCAAGTGAAGGCTAAAATACTATCATCTCAAATATTATATTTTTATTTCCAAAAATTTGTAAGACTTCGGTGAAGCTATTCACATTTTATGCGTATGGGTACCTACTTCTTGAGAGGTTAGTTTCGTCGAGTTTTTTTTATGAAGAGTGACAAGAGCGCGCGGTCATATCGGCAACAGAGCCGATTCATTCAACTTTTTGAGAAGACTTTCGTTATAAAATCCCTTAATATTTATTTAGTCGTCCACTTTCTTTAAGCTAAAAATAAATACTTAATCAGTTTAAGTTTTTTTCTACTTTAGTCCTAACGTTGTGGACATTTACATGAAACAAGGGGCCACCTTTGATAAGAAGTACAAGACAGAATTGCTTTGACACGAAAGAAAACCCACGAAATCCTTAGGATTGCATCAAATTCCGCTCTTTCAACAGCAAAAATCAAAGAAATGGCCAACAAATCCACAGTTCGAAGGTCTATGCTAAAAGCACCACATTTGAGGCATACAAAATTTCAAAACCAAAAAGAAACCTTTGAATTAATTTTTCACAGAACATCGCCTTGATTTTGTAAGGCACTGACCACACGGCTTGAAGTTCTGTTACAAATTACGATCCCGGTGAATGGAGAAAGGTGGTATTTTGTAACGAGAAGAAAGGACGAATATTACTTAAGTCGACTTCACAGCCGTGAAGGTGGTGTTAGGGTATGGCGAGGAATTTCGTACTATTGGAATCATCTTTTGCAGAGATTCGAGAAACATTTGAACAGCTTAATTGGATCTTTCAACAGGATAATGCACCTACACACGCTTCAAGTGTGATTAAAACTACGTCACAAAACGTTGAAACTTTAGCAGGGCCACTGTATTCTGAACATTATTGAAAATCTATGGGTATGTCTGGCTCGTAGGGTTTATGAGCGTGGCCAGCAATTCGAAGACAAAAATGTTTTAATTCGAATCGGAAACAGCCTGGTCAGAAATTTCACTAGGCCAAGCCATTCATCAACATATTATATTTACGAAGTAATTTATAAACAAGGTGCCAGCACAAACTATTAAGCTTTGAATAATAAATGTAAAAAAGCAAAATTTCGTGTATTTATGTGTTTGTTTGTGTATGTTTTCTTATTTGGTTAGTGCCTCTATTCAAGTGAATATAACAGACTATAAATGGGCTATTTTTTTTAACTCTTCTGTTTAGAAAAAACTGTGTCCGCTTACCTGTTTATCAGTTTGAAATACTTAACCTTCGGAACGGTTGAACGGAATTAGATGAGACGTTCAAGCACTGGTAGAGCAGTTGCAAAAGCAGGTTATAGGCTACATTTTAGGTTAAAAATACTACTCCCGAGGCATTCATGTCAATGGCACAAAAAAATTAATAAAAAAATTTATTTATGATACAATTCAGCTCACCTTCCAAATATACGTTGCCTGGGTGAAAGAAAATTATTTTCTCAACAAATAGACCGCTAGGTGCAAGTATTAATGCTCAGGTGGCGCTGGCACCGAAAAAATTTTGAAGTCTTATTAGTGGTCCAATTCGTCTCATGTTAAAAACATGTATTGGGTGCGAGAAATCAAATACTTACCTCAATTAATATAGCTCGAGATAGCGCTGCGAATAATATATAATATAAGATTTTGAAAAATCGTATTTTTGAGCCCTTTTGGTTCCTATTCAGAACCTATTTTACTTACACTAAAAAACATACTTACTAAAAACTGTGAGAAAAAATTTAACTCTTCGACAACTTTCCTTTAAAGCTTCATTTATTATTAAATTTTTCTTAAATAAAAAAAAAAAATATTAATAAAATGACTTAAATATAATGAGTATTTGTCAGTAATGCCGTACATTCTTTACGCTTTGCACACACTGCGCTTTTCAAACGTCCTTACATATTTGCACATACACATGCATATACGAATATCCAACATAAATGCACGCTGTGCTAGATCAGACCAGACATCACGTGAATTATTTGTTCGCGCTCGCTCATCTTAGCGCATACTGACGACAGCTATGCAGCGCTTGTCTAACCAATACATATTGCCATATATTCGCATGTGCATAAATAAGTGTGCCCTGTAGGAAAAATTTTCAGGTACTAAACTGAGAGTGAATGTAAAATCAGAAATAGTTCCCGCTTCCGCTGTTTTCTGACTTTTCACAAAAGGAAGTGGGGCATTTTCTGCGATGATGTCCAAGGATGTGTGATTTTGTTCGCTGTATTATTTTTCGATAGTTCAGAAGTAGTAATAAATTCAAATTTCTTAAAATAGTTTTCTTTTATTTTTAGAATTTTAATGGTGGAACACTAGGTTAGGTTAGGTTAGTATGGTTGCCCAGGGAGTGGGCACACTTGGACGAAAGAGATTCGTCCTTTGTGATACCATTGTCAAGGAAGTGAGGAGAGGGGAAGGACCGATGAGGTGCAGGGAGAGGGCGGGGAGAGGTGGTGATGGGAAGGTTAGGAGCGTGCGGATTATGAACGATGACTATGTTTGCGACAACCGCTTAATGCTGCTGGAACACTAACCCAACATGGAAAAATGGTACACAGATGGTTCCAAAACGCTCCAAGGAGTAGGAGCAGGAATAGTGGGGCCTAGAGCACATAAATCCCTAACACTAAGTATAGATACCACAATTTAATGTCAAAAAAAGGGTTGGAGAAAGTAAAAATCAAAATACTTTCGGACAGCCAATCGGTTTTCAAAGCCTAAAATACCGTCACGTTTAGGTCAAAAGTTCTAATAGAGTGTAACAAGGTACTCAACAAACTGGTCGCTCATAATCAGGTCTCACTCATTTGGGCAGCAGGAGATGAGGGATACGAAGGAAACGCGAAGGCAGACTCTTATGCCAAAATAGGCGCAAAAGGGCTATTTATTGGACCAACACCATTTATCGGCTTTAATAAAAATAATATATCTAAAACAAATACAAACAATACAAACTAAAATCAGGGAACACTGGAATGGCGACTTTAATCATTCCAAAAAGTTTTTGAACTTCAATGCCAACAGACCAAAATCTGCTCTAATTTAGATAAAAAAGGGCCTCAGATTACTCTGTGGAGCACTTACAGGTCACTTTGCCTGTAACATTTTAACACAATAGGCTTATCTAGTACAAGATTATGCAGGTTTTGCTATGATGAAGAGGAGTCTATGGAACACTTAATACCAAATTGTGAGTCATTAGGCCACAGAAGACACAGAATCTTGGGCTCGTACCTACTAGAGGAGGAAGATCTATAATTGCTCCCTCCTAAAGAGCTGGTTCGATTCCTCGGTATACTAAATAATTATAATTAAGTAATTAGGGGCACACAATAGATCAATCTGGTCGCAGTGCATAAAGGCGTTAGCCCAACCCGTCCATCATCACTATTACCATTACCAAAATTTTAAAAGTAAGCGAAAAAATTTATAAATTTAATGAAAGTTGAGTGATGGTAAACATTTCAAAGTTTCAGAGCAATAGGTTGAATCATTATTGATTCGTTGCCGTTTGAAAATTATTTTTTTGATTTTTTAATAAATTTTGGCATATGCAGAAGCCTTTTTTGTAAGTTCATGCAATCTGGGTCAAAGTCATCCCTCCAGGAGGGGCCATTTTCAAAACACTAAAAATCCTGTGCAATTCGGAGCATTCTGTTTATAGTCATTAACATACAGACATAATTTGGGCGGCGTTTACAGCTTACTTACTTACTAACTGCATTAGCTGCCACGCATATCACACCTCGTCAAGTTCGATTGTTTGCTTTGTATTTTCAGCTGTGGCACTTTTACGCTCTGATCGCGGATGTCGCTACGTGCAAAGTGAGTTCACTATTGCCAAATCGTACCAGTTTTAAACAGGACACTTTCTTCACTAGTTGAAATTCTCCCCACAGGGGTTTCGCACATACCTACACTCACACATATGTAGGTGTTTTGATGTGTGTGTGTGTGGATTTTATATTATATTTATCCTTTCAGCAGCTTTGACTCTTTGTTGCCCAGCTACTTCATTGTTCTGCTGTTGTAGCTGTTTTTGTTATTGTTATCTGTCTGGTATGTGGCTTTGTGCATAATTGAGTATGCAATATTATTATGTTTGGCTGGCTGCCTGCTTGCTCGCTTGCTTGGCTGCTTGGTTGCTTGGCTCCTTAAAGCTCGCAACCAAGTCAAGCAAAGCAAAAAAAAAAAACAAAAAACGTAATTTGCTGTTTATTCTTTTCCTTCTCCTTCAGCTTAATTTTCTCATTCAAGCTTTGCCTTTCTGCATTTTTCCTCTTATATTGATTGCAACATTTTAATGCATTTTCCTTTGCCTTGGCAGCGCGTATTAACGCGTCAATTACTTTTCTGATTATCCGGCGCACAAAATTTCCACCAAAGCAATTGTCGGCAAAAGGCTGATGGTGTGCGTGTGTGTGCATATTGTACTTATATGTACATATACTCACACACATGCTTGTATATCTCTTGTGCAAAGTTTTGTATTTTTAAGAAAGCAATTTCGCGCTAAGACGCAAAAGAGCCACTTACCGGTATTCGCCATATACTCGCTGGCGTGTCGGGAATTTTTTATGTATGAATGCAAAAATATTTTCCTTTGTGGCAAATAATTAACTGCTGTTGTGGAGATCTTTATATTTTACTCTTTAATGCAGTGGCTACTTAAAGTTGTATAACTATTACGAAAAGTATAAATTGCGAGTTTATCAATGCTCTTTCTTTTGCGTGTATTGTCGAGGCAGGCATCGCCACGGATGTCGCATGAAATTGCACGAGTGTGCAGTTATTAAGCTCTGCCTTATCGCTGTCCGCATTGACATTAAAGTCGCTTGTAAGACTGAGACTTGCGTGTTTTAAGTCTTCAATTATTGGTACGATGTTATGAAAAACTGGGCATGTGTAGAGTCAGCGATGAGAGGATTACCATCTGGATACCATATCTTCGGCACTTTGCACCAACAGCCGGCACTCCAGCAATTAATAATAATACAATAATAATTATACCATATCTCATATGCCTGTAATTGGTATTCAGGGTGGATTTAGATCGATGCAAGCAAAAATTTATACTCTTCGTCCATCATCATGTAGGTCATAAAGATATCGCTAAGGGACGGCTTTATCAGTCAGTTGGCATTTTTATAGCTAGCAACGCTCTTAGCTGATCGCTTGCGGCTACCAAGTGCTATTCCTTGTTAGAAGTTTAATAGTACAAAAGCGCATGGGTCTGGCGTAGAACTACAATAAATTCAAACCCATTTGAAAAACGCATGGCTGTAATCCAAAAATTTTAACCGAAATGAAAAACTATCCTTTAGAAGAAAAGAGAAAGGAAGAAAAACCATCTACAGCCATCAAGTGATGTTGATGTAGTGAAGGAGACAAAAAAGGGATCTAAGCTGGAGAGCTAACTCAGGTTATCCCCAAAGGGCGCACTAAAGAGCCTCATGCGCCTAGCCGCCACACTTGAACATTTGCACCATTTGCTCCCACTAACACTATAACATTCCTCCTCATCGGCTGATTTCCACTCTGGGACGGCGTTAACATATATTCAAGGTGGAGCCGCGTTTATGTCAATCGACACAACAGGTTCCTGCGTCCAGGTTCCGCTCATGTGGGCGTATGGCGACTTTACGCCATCGATAGTATTCACTCTTCCCTGCCTTTTCAGGCCACTGTGGAAGAAGTGAAACATCGGAAAATGTGCAATAGCCCGATACTCACACACTGTTGTCTTGTCTTCTGTTTGGTACTGTTGTGAGTGTTTGACTCAAGCGTCTGTACCTGTCGTCGGTTTGTCTAAAACAATTGATCTCCACGGTCAACCTGTTAGCAAAGGTACAAAAACTTACTGATAAGCGAATAGACTATATATAAACTGTATTACTACTTATAAGGCTGTTTTCTGTTTTTCTTCCTTTTTTCTTCAAAACTGCTGAATTATGACTTAGCTGGATTAAATGCACTACTTAAGGAATAATCTCGCTGGCTTTGCTACCTAATATTTTAATATTTTAATAGTATTCAATACTTAATCTATCTTTCAGCTGCTACTGCTGCTGTCGCTGTTGTTCCTGCAGTTGCAACTGCTGCTGCTGTTTCTGGGATTTCCTCTCCCAGTCAATGTCGTTGAGACTCGTCACGACTGTAGCCGCGAACGTTTCTGCAGCGTCCCATTTAGTCATGGTCGAGCACATATCCTGGACGAATCATGTGTGGCATGACGGGGGTTCGAATGCCTTCGCCAGCATTGCTCATTCTTCACTGAAACTGTATTCAAGCAACGCGAGCAAAACGGGCTGGAAACGGTGTAGATATTCAACGAAGCAGCCATGTCTGCCGAGTATCTGAGTTAGGCAGTAGTCAATAACGCCATGCTTCCTATTCATCCATCCTTCAAAATTTGGTATAAGTTTGTAAGTCCACCGGCCTTTGGTTGACTCATCCCATCTTCTTTGCCATTCGACCATCGATCGCGTTCTCTCTACCGCCTTTTCTGCTACCGTCGGTTTCACTCCTTTCACTGCAATGACTTTGAAAATTGAATGGTGAGGGATATGCAGCACTTTAAGCTTCCTGTTTCTGTCGTATTGTGGCCATAGTGTTTTTGAAATAGCACACGATGAGACAGACCCTAATCTGTCTTGCGCTTTTTTTAGAAAGAAATTGTGCAGTTTCCCTTTAACAACGATCAAGGGGATACCAATGTTTGAGATGGGAACAATTGAAACCGGTTCTGTCGACTCTTCCCTGACAAGCTCACTGGCAACTTCATTTCCCACTATGTTCCTATGTCCTGGAACCCAGATAAGAGACATGTTTACTGCACGTTCGAGACGTTGGATCTCCTCCTTACAGAAGTTGAGAACTGCTGCGTGGTGACGACAGTGCCTTGATCGCAGTTTGACTATCGGAAAAGATATTTATGTCTCCCTCCTAACAGTGATTCCTAAGCATTTGCAGGATCACAAAAATCTTTGCTTGAAAAACGCTACTAGTTTTCGGCATTTTAAAGGAGATTGAAATATTGGCTATATTTAGAGAAAAGCCTCGCTCCAGCTCTAGATTCCATCTTGGATCCGTCAGTGAAAACAGAGCTACCTATATCCGTGCAGACCCACCCCTCCTTCACATGTAGGCTGTTTGAAAAGATAGCCCAGCATATGTAAATATGGTATATAAATGGGAATATTTTTTTGTTTGTAGTTTATAGTTTATATGGTTTGTCCGACTGCTATGCAATTTTGGCGATCTTTTCTGCGCTTTCCTGAGAAGTGAGTTTTCAATTCCCCTTCAGCAACAGTCAGAGGGATGTCAATGACTGGGTAGAAGCTCAATTCAGTTTCCTCCCTGGCAAGCTCATCAGCAATTTCATTGGCCTATCTCTAATTTAAAAAGTTGGAATTTTTTTGAAATTTGAAAATATGTTAATTTTTTTATAAACTTCCATAAAGTTTTGAAAATGTTTTTTAAAGCAAAATATACTATATTTTTCTATAAAAATAATTAAAACTTATTAAGAAATAAAATAAAAAAAATTTATTGAATTCAAAAACAAATTCTTTAAGTTTGAAACATGGATTTATACGTTTTTTTTTGTAGGTGCATTAAATATGTTTTAATTTAAAATTATTCTCTTCTCGTTTCTTCTAAAATTTGAATGCTCCTTAAGAGACGAGCAAGCTGGTTTTCACCCTCAGCGAAGCTGTGTTGACCAAGCCTACACACTTCGGATTATAGTATGTAGAATCAATCAATCAGTTGAGTGGCGCTCGCCGATCTACATGCTGTTCGTAGTCTTTAAGAAGGCATTAGACACTGTGAAACGCGCCGCAATATGGCTGACACGGAGTAGTAGTTCTCTACGAGAACTCCGAACTTCACAAAGGCGATATCAACGATCCATTCACTACCAACGCAGGCGTAAGGCAGGGTGGTCTCCTGTCGTTCCTTCTCTTCGCCATCATTCTTGATGTCGTCATGAGCCAACTGACCCTGCACAAAAAAGGCATCGTATGGAGTTTCACCAGCCAACTTGAGGACCTCGACTAGTCGCGCTGGCTGGAGGTAAACATCGCCAAGACCAAAGCCATGAGAGTTAACCACAATAACGCAAGGGAGATATTTAATGATAGCTCGGCTGCATCATCACGGCAGATTGTGGAATACATGAAGATGTCAATTGCTGGCTAAACAAAGCAAGGGCCTCATTCGGGCAAATGCATACAGTATGGGGGAGTTTGCAAATCTCCAGTTGCACTAAAGTACGAATATGCGTAAAGGTAGTATTGTTGTACGGAAGCGAAACATGGCTTTTCTCTAACACCATCACACAGAGGTTACAATCCTTCATTAACAATCCGCATCATCTGCAGAATATTCTGACCAAACACAATCAGTAATGACGCACTGTGGAGATTAACGAACAAGGAACCCATCCTTGGGCAAATCAAACGCAGAAAGTGGTGATGAATGGGTCACACATTGAAAAAACTATCATATAGCATCACGAGAAGCGCACTGGACTGGAACCCGCAACAGAGTAAAGGTCGCGGTCGGCTAAAAAACACTTGGAAAAGGTCGATGCTGCGCGAACTAGCAGATGCCGCCATCTCATGGGACGGTGCAAAAACAACAACACAGAGCCGTGTACGATGGAAGAGTTTTGAGGTGGCCCAATACTCCCGAGAAGAGTGAACAAGGAAAAAAAATTTTAAAATTATTAAGAAATTTTTTAAGAAACATATAAATTAGCAAAGCTTGTCAATAAGTCACTATGCTTAGGTTGGTTATTTAACTAAATCTATGCTTGTATTAGAAGTGTGTGAGATGCTTGAGACAAGTAATTTCTTCAAGTTGTTCTGTGGACTTGAAAGCTTACTTTTGCTTTTTGGTTTGATATCATTGTGAAGGCAGCAATTTTTTTTTATTTTTATAGGACTATGAATATATTCAATCATCCGACGGTCAACCAAACCCAGACGCACAATTTTTTAAGGAATTTCTACTCATATGGGTTAATGTTTCACAATTTAATTAAATGAATGGCGTGACGAGTAATGATGGTCAAATCACTTAGAATTTGAAAAAAGTACTTTCTAACAATCAATTACGGAAAAGATTTCAACTTGAAGCACCTGAAAAAAAATGGAAAAAACACCGTCAAACAGACAAACGTGCAACGCTCACTATGGAATAACAAAAAAAAGAAGAAAATATAAAGGAATTAAAATTAATAGAACAACAAGAAACATTTAAAGTAAATAAAAATAATTGAACAACAAAAACAAATACAATAAAAGAAGTAAAATTAATACAGAACAACCAAAACCACACAAAATAAATAAAGAGTAAGAAACTCACGGGCAATGAAAATAAATCTTAATTTTCTACGGAGCCCGAATTGAGGCAAAAGGTTTTTCGTGTTCCTGAAAACGAAGCATGGACCAAATGTCAGTCATCAGCAAAACCCACACACGAAAACAATAATTGATGCAGGCAAATGGGTGAAAAGACAATAATACGCAAAACCAATTTAGAATAACACAAATTTCAATTTAAAATAAATAAAAAAAGAGTGAAACCAGCACCAAGCGAACATATGTTTGAAGCGTATAAGTGAAGGAATTTAACGAAATGGGTATTAAATTTGTAACACTTATTAGATGAAGTGCCTTGAATGGCGTTGATCATCTAACACCAGAAATCGATGAGCCAACAGATGCGCCAAGGCAACAAGTCCGGGCTACAAGTCATTGTAAAAGGCGTTATCTGGTTATCGGCTAAAGAACTTGCTGCTCTGACACAAGAACAACGCAGCGCGATAAACGCAATGGACACTGGCGGTATGCGGCACGGCGTTTGGGTTGCGTCGGCGCACCACGCATACCCGCTCACCTAAGTAGGTGTGCATGTACGCATGTCTTGTACAACACTATAAAGTTACGCAACTGAAATCACGAAATGCGCTGAGTACACTAACGAGCTACAATGATTACGAAGTGTCAATTTCAATTGCTCAAATGTTTTGTTTTCCACTTTAAAAGAAGAATACATGAAAAAACAAGATTATAAAGAAAACACATTTTGAGATTTCATAGACATTTGTTTGAGTGGTTTAAGTGTTTTGTAAGCCTTACTTGTCATGCAATCTGCAAAGCAGCAAAACAAAAAAGAACACACTCTCAGGCACAAGGGTCCTTTGATGACCCACTTCAGCACTGCTTACACATACATACATACATAGTTTGTGCGCTTCGCTAGCTGCCTTGTATCGTAGATATACTCGTATCCCAATTCTAGGAAGTCTATTTTTAATTTCCTGACTGCCTTTTGTTGTCTTCACTCCATTGGAATTTGATAGTTTCGGTTTCGTGTGTCAGTTGGCAGCAGGCAGCAGGCAGTAGGCAACCCACTGAACGGCAGTTACAGCACCATATGCACTGGGACAAACATACATCCATTCGCAAGCATATACAAAAGTAAATCTACAAATCAATTGTATTTTGAAATTTTTATTGCTTCTTCGCCTTTTCGGCCGCTAGCTGGCTTCTTCGCTTCCTTTTGTCATGTAATTTAATGCAGTGTCCTTTTCTTTTTTGGTGGAGTTCATTTTTTTCACTCTGTGTTGTTCTTGAGTTTTGAGCCTCACAATTGATCGATGATTGGATTTGACAGCTCCGTTGAGTATCATATTTACGCATCAGGCATATGTGCGAAATTTCTAATTGCTTGAGGCTTGTACTGTCAAATTGCTGTGTACGCTGTAGAGTAGGGGAGTCTAAGTTGAGTCAGCGTTTTAATTTTGAAAAATGATTTGTGTCTATGTCTGAAAATTTCTGTAATCAAGTGAACATAATGAAGTATGTCATATTCATTTAATATGAAAGAGAACCTCACAAGAATATTTGAAGAAAATTGCTGCTTTGTTCAAGGCGCAGGCATGACACGAAAGAAGTGTGAGAATACAAATATCTGAACTATGATGGATTGGTAGCGGAATTTTTGTTCATAGGCGTAAGAATAAATCAATTCAGAGGAAAATTATGCTGTAATATAGTACAAGATTGGGGTGGCATGGTGGATGGTCGGAAATATTTTTCAAGCACTCCTGAAATGTTGCACATTGCACTTAAGGTAAAGAGAAGGGATTTAAAGCACAGATATGTAGATACAGATGAGTTGGGGACTCATTACACCTCTGCAAACCCATATTTTTATGAATCTTAGCAGCTTATCGAGGCAAAGAGAATGCAGCTCTTCCATTCTCATCCGATCTACCCAAAAATGTACGATATAAGTCTAGCGAATAGCGGACAGCGGCAGAGAAAATGCGCCAAAAATTGTATCATCCTCCAAACCAAATGTACTTAGTGGGTCATCGATGATGTCTGTGATGCCTATGGTGGCCGCATGTCGTCCCCATCGATTGTGCCACGTAATTAGTCCCATTAGAGCTCCTAACGCACTCCTACTCTGTTTGAGAAGGACTTTTCAGGAAACACTTAGTATTTCTATTTGTTCTCAGTGTTTTGCATATGCCAATGCTGCACCAATGGTTCTCATGAGTTTTTAATGAGTGCCTTGGCGAACCCAACTTTTCTCGATATGCTCGGCCCCAAATTTGGCTCCAACTCTATTGGCTGCTCTAAAGAACCGCTGTTCAGCAGTTCATAAGTCAGTTCGCTGCCTGCAATAGCACAGTGTTCCAACACCCACAAAAATTCAAGGTCATTCGACTTTGCAACAGAATTTCACTTAACTTTAACTTTAGCTGTCATTCGTGAACCAATTTTGTAGAGATGCGAGCGGTTTCTATAGACATTTGAGTAGCTTGGCTGTGAATACAGATTTTGGTTTTAATTCCTAGTCACCTTTCAGTAATTATCCATTATCCTGGTACAAGATTTACAATTATGAGTCAAGCAAAAAATTTTAGGTGGAGTCTGAAGGGTGATTTCGCTTGAAATATATGTAAGTACATAACTAGATAATTCTCCTTTAGCAGCTGAGAATTTTCTCATTGTAATTTCTTTATTTTTCCCCATATTTAATTTTCTACAAAATTTTCACAAAAAAGTTTATAACAAACCCTTTTTCTATATTTTGACCAAATCCAGACATTCGGATTAACCTTCATTGCTTTCAACTATTCGAGTTTCGAATTCACTTCAGACCAGTGGCCGTATCCGCATACTCGTTTGGGAAAAATGAGGAACAAAATTTGAGTTTTAACTTCTTCTCTTTCCGGTAAATCTGCAAGCACGATACATCGCGTGAAGTCCGGCAATAAGGTTGAACACTTTATAGAAGTGGTCGAACACGGACTGCGGCCACGGTAATGGAATTTTGGAGCTTTCCGGACTAGTGGACTATACACTCCCGCCTACACTTGCCATTACAAAGTTAACGACCCTTTCCACCGTCGAGGGAAGAGTGATAACGGGATGGTGTGAGCCAGAACAAGTCCATTCATATATATACAGACGGCTCAAAGGTTGAGAGCAGGGTGGACGGAGATATATACTGCGAGTATTTGGGAATTTCCTACAGTTCACGGCCTCCCGACTCTTAACGAGATGGTTGAGCAATTTCACTTAAAAGTAACATGGATTCCTGGCCATTGTGGCATTAAGGATAACTGCAGAGCCGATGAACAGCGAGACTCGGCACCAAATTGACCGATAAGTACACAGACAATGATATAGACATACCCCTACAAACGTGCAAGCTACTTATCTTTGAAGAAATTGTAAGAGCAGAGAATGTAAGATGGCGTAATGATATCACATGCTAAGCCGAAATGAGCACAGTCTTAGCACACTGATTTCAATTATAACGGGGCGCTGCCTAGCAGGAAGACACGCTCAGAGGAAGCAGAAGTGGTCTGTCAGGGTATCTGTGGAAATCAGAGATCTTAATACCTCTTTGGGCGTTTGGCCGAGTTCTTCCTCATATTTGTAGTGTGCGTCTTGATGTTGTTCCAGAAATGGAGGGACCTACAGTTTTAATCCGACTCCGAACGGCAGCTATTTTTTATGAGGAGTATTTTCATGGCAGAAATACACTCGGAGGTGTGCCATTACCTGTTGAAAGGCGACCTACCGGTAGAAAAAACTTCATGTTCATTTTTTCAGCTTACTTCTTTTTATACTCAAGCCTACACAGAAAGCAATTTTCAGAAAAAATCACAACAATTCCCAAAATAATTGGATCACTTGCTATGGAGTCGCTCAGTAAAATTATTTCAATAAATTCCGAGCCAATAGTACTGTACAGTATCTTAAACATAATATAAGTATTTTTTTCTCTGTAATCGGCACCTCGCACTGCAAAAGTCGCTACTGCTAAGTTACTGTTAAGTGGCGTTAAAGAGCTTCTAAGTGAGTGCTTGCAGGAAATGTAATGAGTCAGGTACAAAAGAAACCCTGGAGCATCTCCTATGCTGCTCTCCGGCTCTATCGTAAACTAAGCTATGCTGCCAGGGTGCTCTAAGTTTTGAAATACTAGAATGCATTCCTGAACTGAAGCTTAAGCGACTTCTAAAATTCGCGAACAGTACGCATATTTTCGCTAAAAATAGGACTCTGATCTGATCGGCGAACCAGTATAACCCAACCTAAGTGAAACTCTAACTGGACTAGCTTATTGATGTTCAAAAACTCGGATATACTTATATGAATCGTTCGAGTGTCATTGCGATCACTGTTATGATGGAAGGAATACGATGTGGCATGTAGCAGCATGACAGTGGTTCCAGTACTGTCCTTCTGGTAATATAGAAGTTAAAGATGAAGCTCGCTCTCATGGGCCAACCTTTCAAAATGTCAATAAAATCATGGAGTCGCTGAGTCAGAACAGCCTTAAGCACTTCGTTTTGAGTTCCTGCTCAAGAACTTTACATTAATCTGAATACCATTTGGAATCATTGGAGTAAAGTGGATTTCAAGAAGAAGGTCTATGTATGGGTGACATACAAATTTGACCAAAAGAACATTTTTGGCCCAAATTGACGCCAGCGATTCTTTACTGAACGATAACAAGACTTAGCCATTTTTAAAGCGGATAACTGGTAACAGGCGATAAAAAAGAGTCTCAACAACAGCCGTAAAAGGTCGTCGTCTGATTACGCTGAGCCGCCCCAAAGGACTTCCAAGCTAAGATTAAGAGCCAGTAATGTTTCTAATTCTTTGTTAAATCTTCTTGAAGGTCTTGACTTTTCTGATGTTATCCAAGAAGTTTGTTCCATGACTCATATTTATTCCCATCCCCTTTTGTGCGCAAGTATCTACATACATATTAAAAAAAGCTATTTATTAGCAAACATCTGTATGAGATTATTCCACCTGATAAATTTTCTTTCTTGATCATTACGTAATTTTGTAGTACTAAAAGTAAGAACCAAGAAAAAAATTAGTTGCGGTGCAGGTTTTACATTTAATTATGAGTATGCGTGTTACGCCTTAAAGAGATGAGACATAAATCAGCTGTTGTATTAAAGGTTACATAATTCGTATACTAATTTCATAATTTTTCTACTCGCTCGATTTGCTACGCTAATTTTTTTCCTTCGTAGCGATTGCATTTCTGAGTTCCTTTTTTTATTTAAGTCACCTTTTAGGTGCTTCTAAAAATATAACAAATTCACGCAAACATCTTACGTCGCTTAAATTCCGTTCTTCTGTTCGAGAAGAGTTTCGAGAATATAATAATTTTTTTTAACTGCTGGCTTAGGAAGGCGAGCAATGGTAACCGCATTGGTTATGCTGCCAAAAGCAGGAAAATCAGCTGACACTGGCAGAGGTGTACTCGTCTATGCGCCAAAGTACCAATACACATACGAGCGTACATGGGGCATGCAACTGCAACTAAGTATGCTACGCCTGCCTACCTTTAATTTGAAATTTATTACAACTATCCCAACCAAATTTCCTTCACAGATCAACTACAGCCAAGAGAAATGTAGAAGATGTTACTTTAAAGGTTTTATTTCCCTTTTTTTTGTAATTTTAATGCCTTTGGGCGCGGTTTTCCCTTTTTTGTTTTTATTTCCATTTTTTCAACAGACGCTTTCGTAGGTAGTGCTAAGGCAGTGAAAATGTAATAAAAGTAATAAAAAAGTAGAAACAATGCAGGCGAGCATGGGATATTGGAGTAGGAAAATTTGAAACCGAAACTAATTTTTAATTCTTCAAAGTCATTGGCGGCAGCACCGACACAACAACTCTTCCATATGGCTCTTGTTTTCCCTTTGTTTGTTGTTGTTTTTTTAGTTGTACTGCTGCGTTTGTGTGTCTGAAATAAGGAGTGTTGCTTTCACAGGCATAGATATGTGCGTGCGTGTGTTTGTGTGTGTAAGCAAGTAAGCAAATCGAAATACGTTAGGCCGGGCAGCATATGGCGTACACGGTTGTGGGTTGATTAGATACGAGTCGCTCGTTTGCTGGCTGGTATAGTTTTTACAACACTTATAGCCACAGCTCTATGTGATTGAGAGTGTGAGTGCGCCTACAGATATGCCTGTGAGTTTATAACCCCAGCATTGACTTATGTCGTCGTGTGGAAATTGACTTCTTGGGGCAGGTCGTGCTCATCCCTCTTGAAGTGATAGCAGCAGCAATGATGCAAGCAGCCCTGTGGAGTGCCCTGTAGGACAAATGGAGTTGATTGGCAAATTTTACTTACTTTGCAATAAAAAAGTGCAAATTTATAGGCAAATAAACTTGAAATATTTATGTTTATATACAGGGTGGCTACGGTAGATTAGGAATTGCATATAGAGGTATGTGGCTATAACTTCATAAAACCATAACTTTTATTTTTGCTCTTTTTCAGATAAGCCATGGAAGACTAAAAATGAACTCAAGAGATGTAGATACACGCAGTTACCGGCGCTTTATGGGAATATCACACCGATTTTGAAATCTCTTACTTTCTGAAGTACTCGCGTTCATTCGTTCATAAGGTCTGCCGTGAATTGGAAGCAACAAGCGATACGGCGGCGATGCAGAATCTGTTGCAAAACGCAAAAAACACGAGGAACGTTCAGTCATTGTCCGATCTGCAGAATTTATTCAACAAGTGGACGCGATCGTTGACGAGGAGCCATCAAAATCAATGAGAATCCTTGAGTCAATGAGGGTCTTGTCCGTTAATGCCCGTTAAGTTTCATTAAATTATATTCAAGATAAAAGCTTATTAATTTTATTTTCAAATTGTGGTTAGTAGGTGCTGAGGCAGATCTGTATGTGTCTGCAGTGACAGCAAAGCTGCGCTCATGGCCTGAGACAGCTCTCCAGCTACTACAAGGGTAGTCGAGTTCTGTAAAACTAGGCGTAACTATGTCGGTAGATATAATACTGATGCTAATATGGATCCCGGGACACGTAGGTATCGCAGGTAACAAGACCTCTTACTCTTTTGCCAGGATGGGCTCTAAGGGGAACTTCTTTGGGCAGGGGCCTGTTCTGTCACTCTGTTCTGCAGCCATCAAAGCTACAGTTAGCAAACGGGTTACTTCAACCCACAAGCGAGCTTGGTAGGATGAGAGACGGACAAAACTGATGCTACTTGTCATGTTCGACCGACTGTTGCAGATCCGCCTGTCATTAAGTAATTTTTAATTTTTATTAAAATTTTTTTTTCTACATAAGAATTGGTTTATGAATATGTTTGTCAAAAGAATTTAAAAAAATTAAATTTAAATATTTTGAGATTTATTCAGTGTTCAAAAATTTTTTAAGTCACATATTCTATAGCTTTTTAGTAAAAAATATATTCATAAACAAATTTTTATATAGAAAAAAAAAACTTTTTGTATAGAAAAAAATTTTTAATGAAAAATTTTCGGAAAACTATTTTTTTTTTACATTTTGGAAATACACTCCACTTAAATGATTATTTTTGAATTATTTTTTAACAAGAAAAAGTCGAGACTATGCTTATTAATCCCTGCAAGTTTCATAGTTTGATTCAGATAATTTTTTGTATTATATTCAAATATTTACAACGAATCAAAACCCGCATCTCAACATTTTTTATTTTTTATTTGTGTTTTTTGTTGTTTTTTTTTTTGGTTTGTTTGCTGAGGTGCATAACTTTGCCTAACAACATAAATTAAAGTTTAAAATTTTTTACAAAAATTAGAAAAAATCCACAAACTCCTTATCACAACTCAACGGTATTTAGTTAGAGCTTATAGAAAAATTTTTGGTATGCAGTTTTAAAACTAATTAAATTTTAGTGTAATAAAATGCCAGTTTAAAGTTGGTAAACATTGATTTTTTATAATTTTTTTCCTTGACATTTACCTTTAATTTTCCTTCCCTATTTTCTCCATGTAAAAAATATCGTACATTTGACAAAACATTTAAAACTGGTTAAAATATTGAGACACTATTGTTTTTTCACGGCGATATACATATACCAAATGAGAAATGAAATTTGAGCTACCAATTTTTTTCACCTACTAACGCAGGTGGTTTTTTGAAAATTATTTTTTTGACATTTCTTTTTCAATAACAATTTAACGGCAGGTAGCTTGACGAAAAGTTGTTTTCTTGACGTTTCCTTTTCAATAGCAATTGAACAGCCAGAGAACCTAGAGCACCAGCATTGAACCTGGAATGCTTTACTTTCCTACAGGGTACTACTTTAGAAATTTCTGCTTGTCTCGGTACCTACTCATGTTCTTACCACTCTTGCATACAGTTATTGCTCGCATCAATTTCGATGGCCGGTGGGTAGGTAGGTAGTTGCACCATATGGCAGTCTGGGTAGCTGTCTGTCTGGCAACGGTCTGCGGCCAACCGCTCTATGTGCGCTACAAAGGCCACTTGCAATCATAAATAGTTCTAGTCGATCAGACAGACGGTCGGCCAGGCTAGTGGAGAGCCTATTTAGCATATTACAGCAAAAGGTAGGGCTTATTTGACTTTGGTTGCAGGCGGCATTTGATTTTGGTTGGTCTTTTTCTATTTTTTTTTGTTGTGTTTTGTTGTGGTTGCAGCGCGCTGACCTTGTCTTGGAAATTTTGTTTTATTTTATTTTTTTATTTATTTTGTTAAATGTTTTTTTTGGTTATGTTTTTTTTTTCTTATTTTATTCACAGCGTTCTTCGCCTTATACTGCTCACATGCAAGCTTTCTTTTCACAGCCAATTTTATTGCTGTTGTAACTTTTGCTGCTTTAATTTAATTTAATTTTTTATATAATTTTTTCCATTCTATTGATTGACTTTGCTTCACCTTTGCCTTTGGCTTACCTACAAACATTCATTCTCATCAGTCTCTCGCCCTCGCACTTTACATAAATTAATTGCTTCGCAGCGACTTTTGACCGCATTTAAATCAAACTGAAACTTAAGCCTTTTTTTCTCCCATCCATCGAAGTATTTGTGAAAATTGATTTGAGTTTTAAATCTGTGTCAGTAAAGGTGGCCAGCGGCAATGTTTTTAGAGTGCACGAACGAAATGTGAAGGTGTGTGAAGTCACGCGAGCGGAGCCAATACTAGAAAAGGTATTTGATGTTTTCGTTCAATTTCGAATATCATTCCCTTAGCAAGTTGGCTCGCACCTTTTTGCTACCTTTTGCTAGTTAGCATATTTAATTATAATTTGATTGTAGATGTAACAACTTTGCTGAGGGGCCAGTTACACTCCTTTGGAATTTCCATTTCTTTTTCTTTCTTCAAACATTTATTAACATGATTTTGAATATCTCCAACATTTTGTAGAGCTCTGTGTTCCCTTGCTGGCTACGCGCTTGCATTTGTTTTGTTGTGGTCATTAAACTGAATTTGAGAAAAAAAAATTATCGACTTGAATTTCGAACAACTGTTTTAAATAAATGGGCCATGAAATGATCGGCTGCAGCTTCAACAAAGAAATTCTCACACTTCTGTCAAGTGTATGTATGTATGCGTGTACTACAAATGTACAAGTGTGTAACTGCAAGTTAAAATTTTTTTTTGCTTTTTTTCAATAGGCGCATATTTTCCGCTCCAGTGTCAAAAAGTAGTAAAAACAGGCTATTAAAATACTGAGACAAATATTTTGTATTCAAATATCAAAGACTACATTTGAGATGTTAGAAAAGCTGAATATTCCAGCAATTACTGCGAGATTTATAGGCTGTCGAAGGAGATAAATTTCAAAGGGCGAATTTGGGCTGTGACACATTGGCGTGAAAATGTGAAAAGTCTCATGTGTTGCTTAGGCTCGAACATGTGAACATACTTAATTATATGTGTATCCCCGCTGATATACATAAATTTAATAAATAAAACGCATCTTTTGTAGCAGGTTTCGATTTCAAAACAACACGACCGTTAACGTGCTACAAATTTCGTTAAAGGACTGAGCGTCGCAAACAAGCACTGTGGCAGCGTTTTATGGTCTCTTAAAAATTTAGTGGGTTAATATATAGTTCTCAATATACATAGAAATATATATTTACTGTTATTTTTAGTTAGTTCAGCAATTTCAATAACCATCTTTTAGCTAGAACGCTCTGCTCTGTGACACCTGCGCTTGGATTTAAAGTTGGGAAAAAGGTTGCAACGAAAAGCAAAGTTTGACAATTTTTTGTGCTAGGAATAACTTTAAGCGTTTAATAACTCCCTTTCCTTAAAAATACGACCAATTTCCTCAGGGACTCAGGCCTCAGGTTCTCAGCGATATGAGCCAAGTTAATTTTAAGCATACAAATCTCCTGGCTCTGATAGTATCCTTCACATTTCAAACGGCGTGCGAAACATATAAGTTAATTTAGAGAAGCTTTGGTTGAGAATTGATTCACCAAGAATCCAAATAGCGCTTTCGCACCATTTTTTCCCCACATTTTCCCCACGAATAAGTTATAAGGGTAATTCCTACATGACTATATTCACTCTGTTCGATTGAGAAACTTTATAAGGTTGTTTATGTCTGTACCAGCCAGCTCTACGAGGTTCTAAAAAAGCGGTTCGCCAACGGTTAATAACCTCTCCTTCCATAGAAACCGCAGAGGAAATGGAAGATAATTTCCTTTTTCTCCGGTTGATTACAACTATGACAGTATGAGGTAAGCGATACCCATTTTCTCTCATCTATGGGCCAGAAGGCAGCTATCACAGCCGTGAGGCTGCAGCCATCCCTTCCCTTCATATTTGTCGGTATTGACGTTTCTTTTCAGTTGGAAGTGAGTCCAAACGTTGAGTTGACTTTCCATGTCGTCTGACTGCTTCATCTAAAATCCGCGATTTGTAACTAGATATTTTAAGAAAATTCCATTCTTACAATGAATACCGATTTCGCAAGAATGTTATGTTGTTCGTCTGTTGTTTCCTTTCTTTCAATGCTCCGATGTGCCGGTACCCAGATTAAGGTAACGTTTTGGTTTTCGCTCGAGATGGTAAGGCTATTCCTGCTTTTTTCCACCACTTTAAATGTTGTTGTAGCCGAATCCAGTGCTTGGTTTGCAGCTTGCCTATCCGAAGGAATAGCGATATTGCCCTTAAAAGAGAAGTCGCGATTAGTAGCTTACAACTTCCCCTATTGTTAGTGCTTTCGCCGGGAAAAAAATTGCAAGTATTAGGAAGACGCACCGATTCCTGCATTCAAGGTTCTATGAGAATGTAACCTGCTCGAGCACCACATTTTTGAACCATCTGTGTAGATTGTAGTGTGGAAGTCGGTTATTGAAAGTGCCTTACTCCATTCCTCCCGAGATGAAAAGAGAGTGGCAAAATTCCTAGTAATTGTAAACGTTCAGACGATGTAATCAGACCCCCCTAAGGTGAATTCAGTTTCATGGTATAATAAACTGGCATGACCATAAGTTTTTTCCCTCCAGCGATCGGCTTCATATAACCTAAATGCAATCATGGTTGCCATCCGGAGACTGGTCGCAGAAACAACAGGAGTCAGTAGACCATATCCCGATTCTCTGCAGATGACTACGTAATCTATAGTGATTGGTGAGAATGCCCATAAGCACTCCTACTTTGTCCTTAGTGAGGGTTACGAGTTGCCTTAACTTGCTTTGATTATACCCCCAATATGTAGCTCGCCTGACGTAGTCACACAATCACTGGCAGGGAACTGATCGGGTTGTACTAGAACCGAGAGTGCAGCCTCTCTTGGCAATGCATTCGCCACTTCGTTCCCAGATGTACCATTATGTTTTGTGACCCCTAGGGGACGTCCGCCCGGTTCCCGGTCACGTGCTGGTTGCCAACAAACTCATTGCCCGGAACCATCGCACCCATGAACGAATCAAATCTTCGCTTAGGGCATCATGTAAACGTCGAATATTATAACGATCTACAACAAGCACTTACACACGAATCTTTGGCTTTGAAATACGCTTCGGTTGTGAACGCGCGTTGTTCACCCGTCCACTGCAACAGCGTCGAAATAACCTGCACGAATAACGAGGCTAAGGTGCTTTCCTCTCCGTTCAAACGCTCAGCGGTTAGGCAGAAACTTTAAATTTAAAACCGGACACCCTGTACAAATAAAGTACGATCCAGACCGAATTTAGCCTTTCCTTCCTTGTTTTGATAATAATTCTATTATACAGAGCTTTATTAAGTGGTATGTTTGTGTGGGTGGCCACTGATACCTTTGCGAAAGCTAATTCCATCAAAACCGTGCATGGATTAATCAAAAATAAATCAGTTTCATATTTTAAAATTAATGAAGTTGGAGTTGGTCATCTCAGGGGCATCAAGGTATTGCATATTAGTCTAGATTTTGAATAACATATGGAAATACATTGGCATTTGTTGAATGATAATTCGCGTGGACACCTGCAATCACCAACACCTATCACTGTAGTTAGAAGCCTTTTAAACTATTAGCAGAAGTATAGCGGAAATAGGCAGAGAAGTTTTGATGCTCAATTTAGTTCACTCATTCCAATATCGCTAAGCAAACTGCTTTAATTCCCTGTACCATAATGCATAACTGTACCCCCACAAGATGATTCGAAAAGGTGGTTTCCATCATAATTTTATACACATACCTCTGTTATTTTTAAAATATGCTCACACAAATTGAGGATCTCATTTCCAGCAACAAATTCCTTTACATTGCGCACTGCAAGAGATACACAATCAGTGGGCGTGATCCAACAGAGTAAACCATTTTATATGCAGTTGCCTAAACAAATTTAAATTTTCATGTCTTTTGTTTGCATTTCAATTCTCGTGTATTTAAATCTCTTAACGAGCACTTCCATGTTAATACTTTATCTTCCAAACCACAATAAAAATAATCCTTTTTGACAACTAATTAATATTTTTCAATTTACAACAGTAATACGAGTAGTACACGGGAAGGCTGCAAAGATCAACTCAACGCAATATTTATATACTAAAACTGATGTATATAAATGTTCGAAGTCATAAACTCGTTCTTCTTTTTTCTTTTCTTCCCTTGCTCTACCTATCCCCAGGGACACTTAACCAGGAGGTGACTTAAATAAACACGTGGTGTGGCGCAATACTAGACGAATAATCGCACACAATCGTACACTTGGTTGCTATCTTTCATCGTATCTCTTAAAATGTGTCACCACACGCACTTGCGCAGCAATACACACATACATGCGCATTAGTGTATGTGGAAGTGTGCGCATACTTCGTATTTGCATAAGCATGTAGTTATGCATACACT
>JAYXIM010017624.1:0-15783 GCA_037575425.1 Anastrepha fraterculus
ATGGCAAATCCTCGGCAGGTTTCATGCTTTGTGGAAAATCGCATTCAATGCTGACGTGCAAGTTGCCGGGTCGCCTTTACGCTGGATCAAACTGTAGCTGCCTAATCGGTAACTTTCAGGCATAATTCCGCGGAATTTACTCGACAATTGACAATCTATTTAATTTATCATTTTTTATATCATTGATTATTAAAGTGAAAAAGGTAACGTTTGCTTTCTGCGCTGATTTTTCGAGCGCTTCTGCAACTGCCACTACCACTACTAAATTTTTAAATTAAGACTTGTTTATTTCTATAAAAGTCAAAGTCAGGCGACTCTTATAGAAGTAAACAAGTCTTAATTTAAAAATTTGAATCTGAATGTGAAAAAAAATTGTGTGCGTAGTTTTATAGCCCTTTACATTTTAATGCAATAAAGTGCAAGGACAACGACATAGCGGAAAACCACGCCTCCGATGGAAGGGCCAAGTTGAGGGAACCCTATTATCGCTTGGTGTAACTAATTGGAGAAGGCGCGCGCAAAGCAAAGCAGAGACGCCTGGCGAGACTTTTTACAGTCGGCCTTAATCCTGTAATGGATTCTGATCCTTGATCAGGCCATATAAGTAAGTAAGTAAAGTGCACGTTTGAAGTGGCTTAAAATTCTCGCTGAGTTTTGATAATTTTTTCCCCTTACGGCTTAGCGCATTTTTTCTATGTAAGGATTGCGCGATATTTTTTTTATGAAGACAATGTTGCGGGCTATCAACTAAAGTTATCATGAGTTATTCTGATCACGTCAAGGGAACATTACTCTGAGACGTCAAATAAAATGGCTGAAATTTGAAAATTTTGAAATGAAATTTTGAAAATTTTTTTTTGCCTTTCCTTTCTTATTTTATTTTTATTTTTTACTTTTTAATTTTGAACCATTTTTATTATTATTATTATTATTTATTAGAATAATATAAAATATTACACTCACTTAAAAAAAAGTGCACACTAGCTACTTGGGCCTTCGGTGCTTGGTAATTATGAGATTATATTTAAGTTTTAAGGTATAGGATAAATGACAATTTTACAAGCTTTCAATTAGGCCGATTGCCTTAATAAAGTTATATATTTTAATGACATTCTCTGTTGTGGTATTTTTCAAAAGTTCGGAGGAGTTTTTGGAGACAAAGATAGGTACACGTTTAGTATTTAAATTTGCACAGATGTCCATTATGTCTATAAGGTTAAGTTGATCGTTACAGAAAGGACATGTGGGAGGAGACGTGGATAGAAGAAGGTGTTCATGGGTTAGCCTGGAGTGACCGATCCTTAAACGCACGAATACAGAAATTTGATTCCTTGATAATGAGGATACATATATTGCTTTTTCACATTCTGGGTTAAAAGCTTTATACGGGTGCCTGAATTGCTTCCACGATACATATTTTTGTCGAAGGAGATAACTGTTGATGTAGGCTTGAAGATCTTTAGAGACAAGTGGAGTAAATAGAAAGACTGGGGATTGGTGCATGTATTTGGCCGCTAGATCTGCCGATTCATTTCCCAGAATGCCTTTGTGACTTGGAATCCAGACGATACGTATTTTGTTTCCATTTTTTATTAAGTAATCCCGTATTTGGGAGAGAATTTGACTACTACCGTAAATGTTGGATAGCCCTCGTATTACCGAAAAGCTATCAGTAAACATGGCAAATTTACCTTTCGTTGAAATTAAATATAGAAAAAATATATTTTTTTTTATTTATTTTTTATTTTTACTTTCTTATTTTGATCATTTTTAAAATATTTCGTTTAAGCACATTTACCAACTCTCAAGAAATGAAATTTTCAAAAAATATTTGTTTATTTTTATTTAAATTTTTTTTTTTTGTTTTTACCTTTTTATTTTCAACATTTTGAAAATATTTCTTTGAAGTGAAATTTTCAAAAAAATGTTTATTTTTTTATTTTTATCGCTTTATTTTATTTTATGTTTTAACTACATATTTTATTTTTAACATTTTGAAAATATTTCGTTTAAGCTCATTTACCCACTCTCAGGGAAAGAAGAAAAGCAAAAACTTTCTATCAAGTTACTTTATAACCAAATGCTTAAGAAATCTTCCAGATCATAGCTTTTCTAAAACTTTCTTTTTAAATACTCCACAGATCTCAAGAAATATACTCCTTGTTCTCCTATCTCTCATAAAGCTATTTTTAGAAAAAAATGAATACAAAAATTCTGACTTGAGAAAAAACTAGATATATTCCTGCTCTATTATTTTAGCAAAAAATCTGGACATCTACAAAATTATAGAAAATTGTACTTGAGTGTTTTCTGAAGATCTGTAGAGTAAAAGCCGATTAGCCTTTCCGGTCAGGACAACTTTTTATATGCTGTTAATAATTTCTGGATTGCTGAAGCGCTGCTCACTGTTCCATTTGTCAAATTTTACATTCTTCTGAGTAAAAAGTATACCGAAAATCTTGTGGCGATATTAAATTTTAATTTTGAGTCACATAAATTACTATCCAGATCATGGAAAAGGAGGTAATTGGGCAGGTTCTTTAATTAGCTTCCGAGTAAATTTCATTGTTTCAGGTCTCTGGTAATTGAAATTTCGCAATTATAAATTTATACTGACAGAGAATCGAAGATAGAGAAATTATTTGCTGCGCTCTCATCGACACAAAATGGGGAGTTTAGGTCAAAATGACCGCCTTAATGGGTCCCGGTGGTCTAGAGCTCGAAAATTTAAGGAATTTTCAGGAATTATTTTTTACGAAAAAATAAATAAAAAACGATATTTAAATTTTTAGGCGTTTTATTTAACTTCTTTTACATACAAAAATGAAAAACAATTTTTTTTTTTTTTAATTTAAAAAATGGCGCTGAAGAAGAAGACGGTCTATTTTGGCTCTTCTATTAATCTGAAACACAAAGCCAAAAAAATTATTAATCAGTATGACTGCTACTAGAATAGTCGCGCTACTAGAATAGAAAAAAAATTTGACAAAATGGCGCTGAACAATAATGCCGATTGTCCCCATAGTGGATTAGCAGCGGATTCGAAGTACCACAGTTCGGCCTGTTTTAGGCTTAGTTTGCCGCTGTTTTATTGAAAGTATTTAAATATATATACAATTGCCCCGTACACCCTTTTTTGGGTGTTTGGCCGAGCTCCTCCTCCTATTTGTGGTGTGCGTCTTGCTGTTGTTCCACAAATAGAGGGTCTTACATGGCAGAAAATACACTCGGAGGTTAGCCACTGCCTGCCGACGGGCGACCTCTATTAGAAATAACTTTTTTCTTAACTTTGGTGATTCGCCGAGATTCGAACCGACGTTCTTTCCCTGAATTCCGAATGGTAGTCACGCACCAATCCATTCGGCCACGGCTGCCGAGTATTTGAACTAATATAAAATATTAGAAAATGGAGGAATTTTTAAAATGAAAAATATCGGAAATTTAATTATTTCAAAAAAAGCATGAAACTTCGTCTAAATAAGTCAGTGCATTCAATTTAAATGTTTGAAGGCACTGAAGAGTAACTGCGTATCAGAATTTTTCAAATTTATTCATGACAAAAAAAATAGTCATCTACATTTCTTATTGTTTTTATATTTACTCGCGCTGCCAGTGCATTGCAAATTACCACTGAATTTGCATAAGAAAGATGGCACTTTTCCGGAAAATTTGTTTAAAACGCTTACTGAGCGATATTATTTAAAAAAAAAAAAAAATAATTGGCGCGTACACTTCTGTTAGGTGTTTGGCCGAGCTCCTCCTCCTATTTGTGGTGTGCGTTTTGATGTTGTTCCACAGATGGAGGGACCTACAGTTTCAAGCCGACTCCGAACGGCAAATATTTTTATGAGGAGCTTTTTCATGGCAGAAATACACTCGGAGGTTTGCCATTGCCTGCCGAGGGGCGACCGCTATTAGAAAAATGTTTTTATAAATTTTGCTTTCACCGAGATTCGAACCAACGACCTCTCTATGAATTCCGAATTGTATCACGCACCAACCCATTCGGCTACGGCGGCCGCCGATATTATTTAGTCTCCTCTTTTAATTTATCTCCAGAAATACCCAAAAAAACACAATTAATATTTTAGGTCTTTTAATTTTTTTTTTTAATTTTGAGGGTCTCTATTAAAAATGGCTAAAAATTATTTTTTTTTGTTTTGAACAGAGCTTTTACTTTTCTGACGTTTGTGAGGATAATCAAGAGAATTGACTCAATAATATCGATCTGAAAACCTTTTCTACTGGGTAAATACTAAGCGAAAATATATTTTACTATTTCTTTGGCCATAGAATAAATGGGAGGGGGTAGCAATGAGGAAAAAAAAATTCTTGAGGCAACTTACTGCATATACATAACTGCGCTAGCGGAGCAGTGTAGTGCCAACTTAAAGTGGCCAGGTCAAGCAAAAGCTCTTAACAGCTCTTGGATTCTTAGTTACTGGGCTACATCGCCCCAATAATTCAAGAAAAAAATAAATCTCTTTCATCTTATGGATACATGCTCCATTATGGCAGCTATTTGAAAAATGTTTACTATTTTTCCAAGCCACCTTAAAGTGAGACCTGCCTGCATTGCCTGCTAATGAACTACGCATTTGCAATTAACTTCAGACTTCACTCAGCTACAATTTTCAAGCAACAGCGTACCTCAAAGACACTATTCACTTTAAAACTTCTTGCTTTCTTGATGCAGAAAGATAAATAGGCGAAAAAAATGATATACTTTTCCTCAGCACAAATATTGTTTATGGCCACTAAAAGGTGGCCTGAAAACTTTTTCCTACAAACTCCAAAAAAATTGCATTAAACTTTTTAATAAATGAATATGGACTTGTGAACGAGGAGTGGGAGTCGTAACAGTGAAGCAGTGGTAAATAGGAGGCGACAGGTGTTATCGAAAGTATGGTAAGGATATACACCGTGGGAGGTGGAACATTCCATGATGAAGTACACCAATTCGCACAGCAGCAACAAACCAACGACAGTGTACAAATTATTAAGATGGGCAGCCATGCGAGTGTGCACGAGTAGAATAAGTTTCAAGACTACTTTGTAAAAATATCACATTAAGAGAAAAAAAAATACATACAAATAGCGCATCCACATCAACGCGAATCAAGGCCAATTTTTTCGAAATATTTTAAATATTTTTGCATTTTGGTTTTACAACTTTAAAGCTTTTGTTTTATCGAGTTGTTTGGCTGCCATCATATTTCCCTTATTTTTTACAAATTTTTTTTGCTTCCAACTTCCGGCAGAACTTTTAATGCACGCACATTAAATTTAATAGAAAAGAATTCCACTTGAAGCGCGCAGGTCCTGCGTTAGGTGCAAAATTCACGTGGAATATGAAAAAGTCTTAATGCAGATGCGAGAGTGAGAAAGTGGGTGGGCCAACAGCCAACTGAGTGCAAAAACAATGTCTGCTTAGCATTTTCGCCACACATATCTTTGCGAGAAATGTGTCAAAAATGAAATCACGTTGCCGGCGCTGATGGCTGTCGCGCCAGTGGGTGTCGGCGGCAACAGCGGTTTACGCCAGTGCGCTTTGACTTTATCAGCCATAGCAGGCAGAATTAGGAGATGGCATCCTTTGGTCCTTGGCGGTGTTGACACATGCAGATTGTGTGTGCGTGTGCGCGTGTGTGTGTGTATGTGCTTGTGCGCCGTGACTAGGGCAAGTGCATGCGAAAGTGCGCGGTTATTAAAGTTAAGCACATATTTTCATTTATAACTTTTTTTTGGTGTGCGTGCACATGAGCGTATGAAAAAAAGTCCCTTTAACAACAACAAATTTGGCAACAAACAAGCGGCGCAGCTGGCGGTGGCGGTGACGATAATGGACTTTAAGAGAGAGAAAAAAAAAGCAGATATCATAATTTTTTCTTTCTTTTTGGAGGTGACTTTTGACTTGCTCGCTATCGTATACTTGTATGCGCTCCTACGTTTGTGTGTGTGGGTGCGTAGGTGCGTGTGTTTGCTTTTATAGTCGCTGCAAATGCTTCGAAGCTGCTTAAAATATGCATTGGTATGCGTTTGAGCTTCTGATGGTAGTGTCCCATTTTCATATGAAATCATGCAGTCACTCACAAACATATTTTTTGCGCCGTATGTATGTATCTGTATAAGCGGCCACATATGTATAATATAAGCGAGCTTGCGAAAGCTTCTCGTTAAAACCCATTTAAAATACGGAGGTAGTAGAAAAATTGCAAATTCCCCCGCTTTGTGGAAAGTATCAACATCCAGCACACAAATTGAAGGAGAGGCTCGGGCGAACATTTAGCAAAAAATATAAGCGCCATCTACTTATATATGTATGTATAGGTACGTATATATGTATATATGGGGCATTCCACGTCAACCGGAACACCGCCGAATTCAAAAACCAGCACAATGGAAGCATTGTGTTATGTTCAAAATTTTGGTTCAACCAAATACAATGCAGGCACTTCCTGAGATGGGGCCACAAGAGGTCATTAACGATTTGGGAAACTTGGTTAACCGGATGCAGGATAAAGATTAGAGAAGGTTTGTTATATTGAATAAACGAATACTACTAGGTTATTCAATAAGTTTTGCGGCTCGATAAAAAAACCCAATTTTATGGTTTGGAATACAATTTATTATTTAGTATAGGCTCCCTGAACATCAATACATATACTTCGTCCGAAGATGAATTTGCAATTTATGAATTCCATCCCTTAACTAAGAATCTGTAATGGCTGGAAAATACGTTTCCACAGCTGTTATGACCTCATCATTTGACGAAAACCGCTTTCCACAAATGAAATTTTTTAGGTGTGGAAACAGATGGAAGTCGCTTGGGGCCAAATTTGGTGAATTCAACGTATGCTCTAACGATTCGAACTTTAACTCATACATTTTAGCCATTGTCAAAATACTCATGTGACTCGGTGCATTCTTCTCCTTCTTGATTGGCGCAATAACCACTTACGAGATTTTGGTCAAGTTTAACAAAGCGCGCCAGTCGTTCCTTTCTCCTGCTAACCGGCGCCAGTTGGAGACACCAAATGAAACCAAGTCTTTCTCCACCTTTCCAACGCAGAGGAGGTCTTCCTCTTCCTGTGCAAACAACTTTTGTGACACGGTGCATTGCCCTAATAAAAAAAATTGTTTCTTTTTGCAAACTGGGTCGTTTTTCATAAAGTTTTTCCTTCAACTGGTCTAAGAGGTTGCAATAATATTTAGAGCTTATTTTTTTGCCAGTTTGCATTACACAAACAAAATTCCTTTCGCTTCTTAAAAAACTGATGCTAATTTTGGAAGATTTCTGGACACGAACTCGTTTCGGAGCCGATGAACCAAATTCACACCACTCTATAGCCTCTTGTTTTAATTTAGAATCATGGTGGTATACCCAAGTCTCATCCATTGTAATGAATCGAGGCACAAAATCCACTTTATCTTTTCGAAAGCGCTCTAAATGCTGCTGAGAAAGTCGCATTGGAAGGTGTTTTTGTTCTGTTATTAGCGAATGTGTCACCCAATGTGCACTCAGCTTTCTGGAACCCAATACTTTCGACAAAATATTGCTGACACTGCCCAATGCGATGCTTAGGGATTCTACTAAACCTCTTTCAGTTTCTCGATCCAGATGCTTTTCCAATACGACATCCTGTAGTATTTCTACGATTTCTGGTGTTGTTGCTGCTTTTGGACGTCCTTGACGTGGATCGTCTCGAAGGCTTGTACGACCACGTTAAAATTCAGCGAAACATCTTTCTACTGTATTACTTGATGGCACAAATTTCTTTTACATGGCCGATGAACTCTTTAAAAGATTTCAATGAATTTCATTATTTCTTGATTTCTTTGGTTTACTTCTAAATTTCACGCGTACACTTTTTTTTTGTGTGTTTGGCCGAGCTCCTCCTCTTATTTGTGACGTGCGTCTTGATGTTGTTCCAGAAATGGAGGGGCCTCCGAACGGCAGACAGTTTTTGTGAGGCGGTTTTTTATGACAGAAATACACTCGGAGGTTTGCTATTGCCTGCCGAGGGGCGAGCGCTATTAGAAACAACTTTTTCTTCATGTTGGCGTTTCGCCGAGATTCAAACCTACGATCTCTCTGAACTGCGAATGATAGTCACGCACCAACGCATTCGGCTACGGCGGCCGCCGACTGTTTTATTTAATAAATCGGAGCAGGGGTAATTGTTAGAAGAATGAAAGCAAGAAATATTCCATATTTGTGCTTAAATGTTAAAAATAGCAAAAAACCCATTTATATAGTCTAGCAAAACCCTCTTTTGACTCTCTTACAGAACTATCAGGTGCTGTATTAAAATCTATCCAATGCTTCATAAAGGGTTCTAAATGGTTCCATGAGGCATAAACACTGACAGTGTTACCACAACTGACCTACATGGTTCAAGTGATTTGGCTACTCTAAACCGACTGGCATAAAATCTAAGCTAACCACATAGTCTGAATTGTCAACCGCATGACACTTTTTTCTATTGTGCTCCATTCTCAGACTGTAGATGACCTGATTGTCGTAGAATGCCCCATACACTACTTATTTATTTACTATAAATCTGTATATGTATGTATGTGCTTATGTGCTATGTAGGCATGTGTACCAAGAACCATGTCCATTATGAGCGCTAACGCCATGCATGCTAAAGTAGTTGTCGCGAACTGTTGGTAAGTTGTTGGTGCCGCCGCCTATATTGTTGCTTCGAAAGCTGTATATTTTTTTCTTATTATTGTTGTTCTTCGTGCTTTCTATTTAGTTTTTTGTTTTTATTTTAAGATTTTTTCCCGTCTTTACTGTCTATTCTCCTCTACTCTCTTACTGTCTGCAAATTTTTTCATATTTAATTTTATTGCTCGGTAACTGAAAAAACGCCAACTGCTTGCGCACATACATATATACACACACGCACACATGCGTTGTATTGTTTATATTTACTATTATATTTTATTCTAGCTAGGGAAAACGTGTGAAACTAGTGAAATATATTTATTACTCATAACCAGTAGATACCAGTTTCGCTAGTTCTAAACTACTGAACTACTTCGCTACTCATGTGACAAGTAGGAACATTTTTTATTATTAAGGAAGATAGCAGAAGAATGCTTAAATTTTAAACATCTCTCATTTGCTGCAATAGTGCTATAATCCGTTTCTTCCTCTTCTTCGTTTATTTAGAAAAATTCCTGTTTACAATATATTTCTCATTCAGCAGTTGTAACACATCATTCAATCACATCCTGTTAAATAGTAATAGACTAAGAGCTGGCGGCCGCGGGGGTACTACGATAACACCTCCGGCTAGAATTTTGAGAAGTGGTTGGGAGAACCATGAAGCAGTGCCATTTGCAAGGATTTTGCTCAAAACCCCTGCAAAAAAGACGTCAGACAACTTAAAGTTGCAAAAAAAAGTTGCTAAAAAAATTTTCGTACCTCCGGCTGAAAATTTGTAGGCTTACTGTTTGAAGGTCACAAATGCTGTATATAAATCGTCAGACGTCTAGATCGCTGCAAAAGTAGTGTCAGACGACCCCAAATTTGTAAATTTTTTTCGAAATTTTTTTTTTTTACCTCCGTCTGACGTTCTCACATATTATAGTGGGCACTATTTTAAGTGTATATTTAAATCGTCAGACGGAAATACCGCTGCTAAGTCATCCTACAATATCCGTGAGGTTCCGGTCTGCCTGAATTTTTTTTTTTTGTTCGGAATTTATTTTTGTTACCTCCGTCTGACATTTTTACATACTATTGCAAAAAGCATTTCAAGTACACATTTAAATTGTCAGACGAAAATACCGTTGCAAAATACTTATCTCAAGCTGGTATATGATATAGAATGCCGGAAAAAAACAAGAAAATAGGTTTGGGCACGCTTAGTGTAGAAATGTCGGGAAAAGAGAACGTTTGTGTGAAAATGGCGTCTAATAAAAAGTGTGTGATTTGTCAACTTAGTGACGAAAGTGATTCAATACCGTTACTAAATTCGAATAAACTGCAGAAGTGTCTAGAAGTGCGTCAAGTTCGTGAAAAATTGAAATTGAAGTATAGTGAGGTTTTTTTGCCTGCGGAAATAAATGAAACACATGGCTGCCACTTTCAATGCTATAAGAATTTCACGGCTGTACCAAAAAACTATATTACTAAATACATGGAATTGATGGGATCTCGTACACTCACAGACATACCGTCCACATCATCCACATCAACTTCAACGGATTCTGTTGCAGTGGAAACCAGTGGTGGGGAAGAACAAGCCAATGCATCAACATCCACGCAACAAGAGGTAACGAATGATAATATCGAAAATACTGATAACGTTGAAAAACAACCTGTAGAAGAGAGTAATAACGAAAGTGTAGAGAAAATCCACTCAGGCTGCATTTGTTGTGAAAAAATAAGGAAGATAGTCAAGGGTCGTTGCGTAACATTACGTACCTATGGTCGAGAGACAATTGAAAATGTTATTATACCTAGAGCACATACCTCAAACGATGTAAGGCTGCTACAAATTCTAAATGATAAAAGTTACAATAGCAATCAATTTCAGTACCACAGAGACTGTCATCGAGATTATGACTTACAAGTCCAATCAATATTAAATCCACGTCCACCTTCCGCTTGGCAGGACATACGCGGCAGTCATCGAGAAGCCTTTCAGGAAGTTTGCTATTTTATTGAAGATCGCGTGATCAAAAACAAACAATGTGTGTTTTTCTCATTCGTCATACGATTGTACAACGAAACATTGGGACGATTATGTAAAGAAAAGAGGAAGGAGTTCTGAAATCCAGCAACTGTATATACTGTTGAAAAAAAATAATTGAAATATATAACGAGGAAATACAAATTACAACAGCATTTAAGAAAAAAATGATAACACCAGTACGCGATTTCGTATTAACAGAAGAAGAAAACGTTGATGAAGGAAATAGATGATAATTCCGAACCACCACACATGGATGTCGTCATTTTCGATGGATTTTTTATGCTGCACTTAATGAAAGACCTCCCCGCTAGTTATGGAAAAATCGCGCTAAAAGTATTACGAACATTGACAATCAATGATGCCCAAAGAGTGGACGTCGTATTTGATAGATATTTTCATCCGTCAATCAAGGACTGCGAACGTGATTTACGTGGAGGTAGTTCCTCTGGTTATGAAATTGCAGGGCCACAGCAAGTAAGGTCACCAGATTTTTCCAAAGATCTGAGGGGTAGTCATTTTAAAGAAGCATTGGTCGAATTTCTAATTAATTATTGGACGGACGATTCGTTTATCCCTTTAATCAGAAACAAAACTTTGAATATAAACTTCGATCAATGCTATTCTTTCGAAGTTGTTAATAATAAAGTTGTACGATCCATCAACACGGATTTGTCTTGTCCTTTGCATGAAGAGGCAGATACTAAAATCACTTATCACGTATCAAAAATTCAAATGACGTGTAATATTGAAATTCGTAGCGCTGATACGGATGTACTGATTATATTATTAGGTAATATGTATAAATTGGATAAATCACTGAAAATATGGTTGCATGTCGGCGTTGGTGCCTCTCAACATTACATCAATGTTACTCAGTTACATGCCAACTTAGGAGAACAACTTTGTAAAGCTCTACCTGGATTACATGCGTTCACTGGGTGTGATTATAATCCCGCCTTTTATGGCAAAGGCAAGATCAGACCGTGGAAGATTTTAAAGAAGTATCCGAATATCCAGAAAGCCTTCGCAGATTTTGGAGAGAATAATGTTGATCCTGCAACATACCAAATAATAGAGGAGTTCGTCTGCACCATATACAATATAAAAGGAGTGCAGAAAGTGAATGAGGCTCGTCTGGTAATGTTCGAAGCCAACTACAAACACCATGACCAATCCGAGTTATTCAAGAAAAAAATTAGCACCACTGACGCGTCGAATTTTCCACTGTGTGCCGATGAATTAAATCAACACTTGCTACGGACAAGTTACATTGCGCAATTATGGTTAAATGCGGACCAAAATAATCCATCAACTAAACATCCCGAGGAACATGGATGGTTTATTAACGAGGATGGAAAATATGATTTTACATGGTTTAAAGGTGATCAGTTGCCGTCAGCAATTGATGATATTATTCTCGATGACACACAGCAACAGCCAAAAAATTTAGGTATGTTAATATTATTAGTCATTATCATCGATATCACATGAATTCTAATGATAATCTAATTATTTAATTTTTTCGATCATGTTGCAGAGGCAGAAAGACAATACGCATCCGATGAGGATGAAGAACAGGATATAATCATCGAAGGCAACGAGTTCGATGATGAATGCAACGACTCCGATACCAGCAAAATTCACAGTGATAATGACGAGAACTGAAAAAAAATTACTATTTAAAAATTCTTTTTAAATATAATTAAAACGAAATTACATTTTTCAAAATAAGATTGAAATGAAATTATTTTTTTTTACAAATAAAATAGAAAAAAAAATTACTTTTCTTCAAATAAGATTGGGATGAAATTATTTTTTTTTGTGTCATGTACTTAGTCATAATATTTTTTTTTTTTCTTAAACAAACTTACTAAGCGCACAAACTATTCAATAATAATTCTCTACAATACACCGAAATCAACATTTTTATTTTATTCAGACGAAGAATCTTTTACTTTTTATATGTACGACACATGCGTAAAATTTTCCCTTCAATTGATATTCTTTTATTGCGTATAGTAACTCAACAAAGTATTTCAATAAGTTAAATAAATGATGAAACTGTATTCAGCAATCTGGACTGGAAGTTCGCGATATCGCAGAGGTATTTTGCAACGGTATTTTCGTCTGACAATTTTAATGTGTACTTGAAATGCTTTTTGCAATAGTATGTAAAAATGTCAGACGGAGGTAACAAAAATAAATTCCGAAAAAAAAAAAAAATTCAGGCAGACCGGAACTTCACGGATATTGTAGGATGACTTAGCAGCGGTATTTCCGTCTGACGATTTAAATATACACTTAAAATAGTGCCAACTATAATATGTGAGAACGTCAGACGGAGGTAAAAAAAAAAAATTTTCGAAAAAAATTTACAAATTTGGGGTCGTCTGACACTACTTTTGCAGCGATCTAGACGTCTGACGATTTATATACAGCATTTGTGACCTTCAAACAGTAAGCCTACAAATTTTCAGCCGGAGGTACGAAAATTTTTTTAGCAACTTTTTTTGCAACTTTAAGTTGTCTGACGTCTTTTTTGCAGGGGTTTTGAGCAAAATCCTTGCAAATGGCACTGCTTCATGGTTCTCCCAACCACTTCTCAAAATTCTAGCCGGAGGTGTTATCGTAGTACCTCCGCGGCCGCCAGCTCTCCGTCTATAAGCGGGCTTATTAAACTTTAAAGCCTTTTATGTAATTTGTCTCAACACGAATATGGCATCTACCATTGACCTGTTTTTCCTGAATTTCCTTGTTGTTCCTTTGCTCTACCTTGCTTTCATTTGCAATGATGTTTGTGAGTAGTTTTGAGTGGGCACACAGTAAGATTTTCAATTTACTATGCCTCCCTAAGTAAAGGTAAAAATATATTGAATGGGCTGAAATGGAAATTTGAAAAGTCGAACCAAGAAGCACCTGGAGGTTCGGTAATTCCTCTTAAACACTGAGGCTAAAAAACCTATTGAATTTAAAGTTTTAGAAAGTAAAAGGGTGGGTAGTCAAGGAGGAAAGGAGAGAAGTGACAGAAAGTGAAAGAGATATGATAGAATAGGTAGTCCTGTGAGAATTTTCCAGATTCGTTGGCGAACCCAAATAAGTACAAAATTAATCTGCCTTGCAGCAGAATTAAGTTTCTTCTAACTTTCGTGAATATTCAGATTTGCTTTCCGTTCTTTGGAAGAGAATTTTCATTCATCCCACAGCGTAATGACGCAATGGAAATTTGGCATCTAATATCCTTGCAAACGAAACTATGGTTATAAGGTCGTCCGTAATAGCCAAAAACAGTGGAGACTGCTCAGATAGCATCTTAAAGATTTCTCTGTATCCTGAAGTTCCGTCTTCGTGCCGGAAACCATATTTCTTGAGCCTGCACATTGCTTTTATTGCTTCCTGTTGTATCTTAACATCCAAGGTAAGCAAATCAAGCATTGCATTTAGGGCATCGCCCGGGACTCTACTCATGGCACCGGTAATGCATAAACATCCACTTTTTTGCAGCCTGTAAGTTTTTATTTTTTACAATGTGTAATGGAAGAGGTCATCTCTGCTTAAATCTTAAATTTTTAGGCGTCTTCTATTCGCCACTTCTCTGCTCGCTATCCCTTTGCTCGGCTCATTTGACGAAACATTTGCATGTGAAATCAACAACAAAGTTATCGAGCAAAATTCGCCTCTAGCGAGTATGGTTATGCCTCATAAAAGTGGTGTAACTCACTATTTTATGAACAAATGTAATTTCAGGTAGCTCTCTTCCAGCGCCGCCACTTGCTAACGCTTGGCAGGCGATAACGTTTTAAAAAACTGCAATATTTGTCGCCTGTTCCAAGAATCGGAAATCTACCATACTTCTAAAATCTACTGTATACTAATGCATTCACCTACCAAATATTGCGGCAGTTAAACAGTTCGAGGCAGTAGAACAACATTTAATTACTCATTGAATTTAAATCTGGTTTGCAAGTATCGAGAAAGTAGTGCATGACATACTAGTTGACGTATATATAATATGTAGTACTAGTTTTGAACTACAGAAAAAGTTAAGCAATGAAGTGCAATTAACATTTAAACTCACCAGTTGCTTTTACAAAAAATGAAAAGTAGCATGAACTGGCCAGAGCTCCAACATCACTAGAAGCTTATCCGTTTGGTATTAGAAGTTTTTCCTACAGGGTAATATAACCGCCTAGTTGTTGCTCAAATACATATTCACATAAGCGTAAAAAGGCTACATACGAATCTGCTGTAATGGTTGCTCTTTGGAAAAACAATTTTTTGCTACGCGTGTCACAAGGAATATTCGCAACATTAAATTTAAGTGTGGCGTCGGCAAAATTCAAAAATATTGAAATTGGCAACAAATTGCGTGTGCTATCGTTTTCGACAAATTCGTTTCTAAACTCTCAGTAGACAAATAAAGAATATAAATAACTTGTTTGTAGATTTGATATTTTTACTAACTTTAAAAGAATCATTTCAAAACAACCTTTTTATCAGATATCTTACAAGAGTATATTACCATAGAACTGATTGTGATTAGGGCTTGGTACAGTGTGGCTGGGCTATTTACTAATCTCATCTAAGCGACTCTAAAGGAAATGAATATAAAGACGATATAGAGTTATAAGTTATTTACTAACACGCACCTTAACTCATCACTGGTCATTATTTAAACCTTGAATATGAAAAAATCATGAAATTTACTGCTGAGGACTCAAAATCAATCTGTAAGTGGTGTTAGATTATTTTTATTGGATAGCTTACTTGATTGTGAAATTTAGTTCGTTTGTTATCATACGATTGAAGGGCGGAAGAGAGAGAAAACGAGGGAAGGTGGGAAAGAAGGATGAATTGAACAAACTTGATATCTCCATAGATAAAAACTTAGAGCGAAGATGAGTAAATCCTAACCACGCAAAAGCAGTTAAGATGATTACGCTACCGCAAGCAGGACTCGAAGTTATGGTCACCTAAAACACAATCTGCGATTAGACTTTCCAACATCATTAAGAGGAGAGGCTTAGTTAGCCTTAAGCTGTCATTAGTAGCACCATACTTGAGCCATAACCGT